>JAGTXV010000282.1:0-28147 GCA_020226045.1 Muntiacus reevesi
AAGTCAGTTCTCATTAGGAGACCAGTGACAGTTAGGAAGAAGGCCTGTAGGTGGAGCGTGTGGGTGAGCTTCAGTGTAAGGTTCAATCTAGTCAGACTTCAGAAGACACACACAGGGGGAGAACGTTTGCAAGGAGTGTGGGTGAAGCTTTGCTTAGAACTCAGTTCTCATTAAAGACCAGAGGACACACAGGGGAGAAGCCCAGTTTGAGGGGGACTGTGGGTGAAGCTTCAATGTGAGGTCCAGTCTCATCACACTCCAGAAGACACACACAGCGGAGAAGCCCGTGTTGGTGGAGAGTATGGGGGAAACTCAGAAGTCAGGTGTCCTCACACAGCAGGTGCACACACACGGGGAGAAATGTTCTGTTTGCAGGGAGTGTGGGTGAAGTTATAGTTGGAAGTCAGTTCTCACAGACCAGAAGACTCACGGGGAAAGCCCTGTTTGTCGGGGGTGTGGGTGAAGCTTCATTGGGAAGTCCAATCTCATCAGACTCCAGAAGGCACACAGGGGTGAAACCCCTTGCTTGTGGGGTGTGGGCAAAGTTGCAGTCCGAAGGCAGGTGTCTTCACACAGCAGAGGACACACACTGGGGAGAAAGGCTCTGTATGCAGGGAGTGTGGCTGAAGTTTCGGTTAGAAGTCAGGTCTCAGAGGCCAGAGGACACACAGGGGAGAAGCCCTGTCTGTGGGGTTTCTGGGTGACGGCTCAATGACGTTCCAGTCTCATCAGAATCCAGAATACACACACAGGGGACAAGCCGCATGTTTGTGAGGAGTGTGGGCAAAGTTTCAGCCAGAAGTTCGATCTCCTCACATAATAAAAGACACAATTAGTGGAAAGCCCTATGCTTGTGGAGAGTGTGAGCAAAGTCTCAGTAAGAAGTCAGGTGTCCTCACACAATAGAGTACACACAGAGGGGAGAAAGGCTATGTTTGCAGGGAGTGTGGGTGAAGTTTCAGGTAGAAGACAGGTCTCAGAGTCCAGAGGACCCACAGGGGAGAAGCCCTACATTTGGAGGGAGTGTAGGTTACGACTCAGTTAGAATTCAGTTCTCAGACACTCGTGGACACACAGGGGAGAAGCCCTGTCTGTGGGGTGGGGGGTGGTGTCTGGGTGCAGGTTCAGTGTAAGTTTCTATGTCATCAGACTCCAGAAGACACACACAGGGCACAAGCCCCATGTTGTGGGGAGTGTCGGCAAAGTTTCACCCTGAAGTCCCATCTTATCAAACAAGAGATGAGACACACAGGGAAGAAGCTCTATGTTTGTGGAGAGTGTGGGTGACGTCTCAGAAGTCAGGTGTCCTCACACAGCACAGTACACAGAGAGGCGAGAAAGCCAATGTTCGCAGAGAGTGTGCGTGAAGCTTCATTTAGAAGTAATTTCTCATTAGAGAGCAGCGACAGTCAGGGGAGAAGGCCTGTTTGTGGAGGGTGAGGGTGAAGCTTCAATGTGAGGTTTAGTGCAATCAGATTCCCGAAGACACACACACGGGGAAAGACCCATGTTTGTGGGGAGTGTGGGCAAAGTTTCAGTCAGAAATCCCATGTCACCCATAAAGAGACGAAACAGACAGGGAAGCCCTATGTTTGTGAAGAGTGTGGCCGAAGTCTCAGACGTCAGGGGTCCTCACACTCCAGAGTACACACAGAGCAGAGAAAGGCTATGTTTGCAGAGAGTGTGGGTGAAGCTTCAGTTAGAAATCAGTTCTCTTTAGAGACCAGCGACACTGAGGGGAGAAGGCCTGTTTGTGGAGGGTGTGGGTGAAGCTTCAGTGTGAGCTCCAATCTCATCAGACTGCACAAGACACACATAGGGGAGAAGCCCCATGATGGTGGGGACTGTGGGCAAGTTTCAGTCAGAAGCCAGGACACCTCACACAGCAGAGGACACACACTGGGCAGAAACCCTATGTTTGTAGGGAGTGTGGGTGAAGCTTCAGTTAGAGGTCAGTTCTCATAGAGATCAGAGGACCCACAGGGGCGAAGCTCTGTTTGTGAGTGGCCTGGGTGAAGCTTCAGTGTGAAGTTCAGTCTCATCAGACTCCAGAAGACACATGCAGCGGAGAAGACCCATGCTTGTGGGGTGTGTGGGCAAAGTATCAGTCAGAAGTCCCATGTCACCAAAAAAGAGCCAACACACACAGGGAATAAGCCCTAGGTTTGTGGAGAGTGTGTGCGAAGTCTCAGACGTCAGGGGTCCTCAAACACCAGAGTACACCCAAAGGGCAAAAACCCTTTGTTTGCAGGGAGTATGGGTGAAGCTTCAGGTAGAAGTCAGGTCTCAGAAACCAGAGGACACACAGGGAGAAGCCCTACGTTTGTAGGGAGTGTGCGTGATGAATCAGTTTGAAGTCAGTTTTCAGAGGCCGGAGGACACACCGGGGAGATGCCCTGACTTTGGGGACTCTGGGTGACGGTTCAGTGTGATTTCCAATCTCATCAGGATCCAGAAGACAGACACAGGGCCAAGCCTCATGTTTTTGGGGAGTGTGGGCAAAGTATCAGTCCGAAGTCGCGTCTCGTCAAACAAGAGATGAGACACACAGGCAAAAGCCATATGTGTGGAGAGTGTGGGCGAACTCTCAGAAATCACGTGTCCTCACACAACAGAGCCAACAGAGATGGGGAGAACCGCTCTGTTTGCAGGGAGTGTGGGTGAAGCTTCATTTAGAAGTCTGTTCTCATCAGAGACCAGCGACAGTTAGGGGAGGAGGCCTATTATAGGTGGAGCGTGTGGGTGAAGCTTCAGTGTGAGGTTCAATCTAATCAGACTCCAAAAGACACACGGGGGAGAAGCCCCATGTTTGTGGGGAGTGGGGGCAAACTTTTAGTGAGAAGTCCCATGTCATCAGATAACAGAAGACACACACAGGGGTGAAGGCCTATGTTTGTGGAGAGAGTGGGCAAAGTTTGAGTCAGAAGTTCCATCTCATCAAATAAGAAAAGACACACTTGGAGAGAAGCCCTATGTTTGTGGAGAGAGTGGGCAAAGTCTCAGCCAGAAGTCAGAAGTCCTCACACACTAGAGTACACACAATGGGGAGAAAGGCTATGTTTGCAGGAAGTGTGGTGAAGCTGCAGTTCGAAGTCAGTTCTCAGAGACAAGAGGACACAGAGGGGAGAAGCCCTGTTTCTGGGGGTTGTGGGAGAAGCTTCCGTGTGAGGTCCCAAGTCCTCAGACTCCAGAAGACACACACAGGGGAGAAGCCACTTGTTTGTGGGGAATGAGGGCAAAGTGTCAGGAAGAAGTCAGGTGTCATCACACAGGAGCACCCACACCAGGGATGAATCGTTTGTTTGCACGGAGTGTCGGTGAAGCTTCGGTTAGGAGTCAGTTCTCATTAAAGACCAGAGGACACAAAGGGGAAAAGCCCAGATTGTTGGGGGCTGTGGGTGAAGTTTGAGTGTGAGGTCCAGTCTCATCAGACTCCAGAAGACACACACAGGGTTGAACCCCGTGTTTGTGGAGAGTATGAGGGAAACTCAGAAGTCAGGTGTCCTCACACAGCAGAGTGCACACACACGGGGAGAAATGCTCTGTTTGCCGGGAGTGTCGGTGAAGTTATAGTCGGGAGTCAGTTCTCACAGACCAGAAGACACACAGGGGAAATCCCAGTGTGTGGGGGGTGTGGGTGAAGCTTCATGGTGAGGTCCAATCTCATCATACTCCAGAAGACCACAGAGGTAAATCCCGTTTTTGTGGGGAGAGTGGGCAAAGTTTCAGTCAGAAGGCAGGTGTCTCCACACAGCAGAGGACACACACCGGGGAGAAAGGCCATGTTTGCAGGGAGTGTGTGTGAAGCTTCAGTTAGCAGTCATGTCTCAGAGCCCAGAGGACACACAGGGGAGAAGTCCTGTCTGTGGGGTGTCTGGGTGACGGTTCAATGGGAGTTCCAATCTCATCAGAATCCAGAATACACACACAGGAGACCAGCCCCATGTTTGTGAGGAGTGTGGGAAAAGTTTAAGTCAGAAGTCCCATCTCATCAAACAAGAGACAACACACACAGGGGGCGGCCCTATGTTTGTGGAGATTGTGGCCGAAGTCTCAGAAGTCAGGTATCCTCACACACTAGAGTACACACGGAGGGGAGAAAGGCTATGTTTGCAGGGAGTGTAGGTGAAGCTTCAGGTAGAAATCAGTTCTCATTAGCAACCAGGGGACACACAGGGGAGAAGCCCAGTTTGTGGGGGGCTGTGGGTGAAGCTTCAGTGTGAGGTCCAGTCTCATCAGACTCCAGAAGAAACACACAGGGGAGAAGCCCCGTGTTTTTGGAGAGTATGGGGGAAACTCAGAAGTCAGGTGTGCTCACACAGCAGAGTGCACACACACGGGGAGAAATGCTCT
Organism: Muntiacus reevesi; assembly: GCA_020226045.1. Classification (NCBI taxonomy): domain Eukaryota; kingdom Metazoa; phylum Chordata; class Mammalia; order Artiodactyla; family Cervidae; genus Muntiacus; species Muntiacus reevesi. The sequence continues at coordinate 4,354 of JAGTXV010000282.1, forward strand.
GTTTGCAGGGAGTGTGGGTAAATTTATGGTTAGAAATCAGTTCTCACAGACCAGAAGACACACAGGGGAAAGCCCAGTTTGTGGGGAGGTGTGAGTGAAGCTTCAGTGTCAGGTCCAATCTCATCAGACTCCAGAAGACACACAGGGGTGAACCCGGTGTTTGTGGGGAGTGTAGGCATAGTTGCAATCAGAAGGCAGGTGTCTTCACACAGCAGAGGACACACACCGGGGAGAAAGGCTATGTTTGCAAGTAGTGTGGGTGAAGCTTCAGTTAGAAGTCTGGTCTCAGAAGCGAGAGGACACACAGGGGAGAAGGCCTGTCTTTGGGGTGTCTGGGTGATGGTTCAATGGGAGTTCCAATCTCATCAGAATCCAGAATACACACACAGGGGAGAAGCGCCTTGTTTGTGTGGAGTATGGGCAAAGTTTCAGTCAGATGTCGCATCTAATCAAACAAGAGACGACACACAAAACGAGAAGGCCCTATGTTTGGTGAGAGTGTGGGCGCAGTCTCAGAATTCAGGTATCCTCACACACTAGAGTACACGCGGAGGGGACAAATGCTATGTTTTCAGGGAGTGTGGGTGAAGCTCAGGTAGAAGTCAGCTCTCCGAGACCAGAGGACACAAGGAAGAACCTCTTCGTTTGTAGGAAGTGTGGGTGACACCTCAGTTAGAAGTCAGTTCTCAGAGGCCAGGTGACACACAGGGTAGAAGTGCTGACTGTGGGGGTTCTGAGTGACGGTACAGTGTGAGTTCCAATCTCAACAAAATCCAGAAGACAGACACAGGGGAGAAGCCTCATGTTTTTGGGGAGGATGGCAAAGTTGCATTCTGAAGTTCCACCTCATCAAACAAGAGATGAGACACACAGGCAAGAATCCCTATGTGTGGAGAGTGTGGGCGAAGTCTCAGAAGTCAGGTGTCCTCACAAAACAGAGTCAACACAGAAGGGGATAAACGCTCTGTTTGCAGGGAGTGTGGGAGAAGCTTCATTTAGAAGCTGATCAGCTTCATTTAGAAGCTGGTCTCTAATCAGTTCTGATTAGAGACCAGCGAGAGTTAGGGGAGAAAGCCTGTAGATGGAGCGTATGGGTGAAGCTTCAATGTGAGGTTCAGTCTAATCAGACTCCAGAAGACACACACAGGGGAGAAGCCCCTTGTTTGTGGGGCAGGGGGCAAAGTTTTAGTGTGAAATCCCATGTCATCAGACAACAGAAGACACACAGGGGTGAAGGCCTATGTTTGTGGAGAGAGTGGGCGAAATCTCAGTGAGAATTCAGATGTCCTCACACACTAGCATACACACAGAATGGAGAAAGGCTATATTTGCAGGGAGTGTGGGTGAACCTTCAGTTCGAAGTCAGTTCTCAGAGACAAGAAGACACAGAGGGGAGAAGCCCTGTTTCTGGGGGTTGTGGGTGAAGCTTCAGTTGAGGTCCCAACTCCTCAGACTCCAGAAGACACACACAGGGGAGAAGCCCCATGTTTGTGGGGAATGAGGGCAAAGTGTCAGGAAGAAGTCAGGTGTCATCCCACAGGAGCACACACACCGAGGAGAAATCGTATGTTTGCAAGGAGTGTTGGTGAAGCTTCGATTAGAAGTCAGTTCTCATTAAAGACCGGAGGAAACACAGGGGAGAAGCCCAGTTTGTGGGGGGCTCTGGGAGAAGCTTCAGTGTGAGGCCCAGTGTCATCAGACTCCAGAAGACACACACAGGGGAGAAGCCCCGTGTTTCTGGAGAGTATGGGGGAAACTCAGAAGTCAGGTGTCCTCACACAGCACAGTGCACACACACGAGGAGAAATGCTCTGTTTGCAGGGAGTGTGGGTGAAGTTACAGTTGGAAGTCAGTACTCACAGACCAGAAGACACACAGGGGAAAGCCGTGTTTGTGGGGGGTGTGTGTGAAGCTTCAATGTCAGGTCCAATCTCATCAGACTCCAGAAGACACACAGGGGTGAAACCCGTTGTTTGTGGGAGTGTGTGCAGAGTTGCAGTCAGAAGGCAGGTGACTTCACACAGCAGAGGACACACACCACAGAGAAAGGCTATGTTTCCAGGGAGTGTGGGTGAAGCTTCAGTTAGAAGTCAGGTCTCAGAGGCTAGAGGACACACAGGGGAGAAGCCCTGTCTGTGGGGTATCTGGGTGACGGTTCAATGGGAGTTCCAATCTCATCAGAATCCAGAATACACACACAGGGGATAAGCCCCATATTTGTGAGGTGTGGGGGCAAAGTTTCAGTCAAAATTTGCATCTCATCAAACAAGAGACGACACACACAGGGAGAAGACTCTATGTTTGGTGAGAGTGTCGGCGAAGTCTCAGAAGTCAGGTATCCTCACACACTAGAGTACACACAGAGGGGAGAAAGTCTATGTTTGCAGGGAGTGTGGGTGAAGCTTCAGTTAGAAGTCAGTTCTCATTAGAGACCAGGGAACACACAGGGGAGAAGCCCTGTCTCTGGGGGGTGTGGGTGAAGCTTCAGTGTGAGTTCCAATCTCATCAGATTCCAGAGGACACACGCAGGAGACAAGCCCCATGTTTGTGGGGAGTTTGGGCAGTGTTTCAGTCAGAAGTCAGGTGTTATCAGACACCGGAGTACACACATCGGGGAGAAACGCTTGTTTGCAGGGAGTGTGGGTGAAGCTTCATGGAGAAGTCAGGTGTCAGAGACCAGAGGACACACAGGGGAGAAGCCCTAGTTTGTCGGGAGTGTGGGTGAAGATTCAATTAGAAGTTAGTTCTCAGAGGCCAGAGGACACAGGGGCGAAGCGCTGTCAATGGGGCGTCTGGGTGACAGTTCAGTGTGAGATCCAATCTCCTCCGACTCCAGAAGACACACACAGGGGACAAGCCCCATGTTCGTGGGGAGTGTTGCAAAGTTTCAGTCAAAAGTCCCATCTCATCAGGCAAGACATACACAGGGGAGAAGCCCTATGTTTGTGGAGAGAGTGGGCGAAGTTTGAGTCAGAAGCCAATTGTACTCACACACCAGAGGACACACATCGGGGAGAAAATCAGTGTTTGTAGGGAGTGTGGGGGAAGCTTCAGTTAGAGGTCAGTTCTCTCACTATAGACTGTAGGACACACAGGGGCGAAGCCCTGTTTTTGAGTTGTCTGGGAGAAGCTTCAGTGTGAAGTTCAGTCTCATCAGACTCCAGAAGACACACACAGGGGAGAAAGCCCATTTTTGTGGGGTGTGGGTTCAAAGTTTTAGTGAGAAATCCCATCTCATCAGACAACAGAAGACACACATAGGAGAGACGGCCAGTGTTTGTGGAGAGAGTGGACAGAGTTTCAGTCAGAAGTTCCATCTCATCAAATAACAAAAGACACCATTAGGGGAAATGCCCTATGTTTGTGGAGAGTGTGGGTGAAGGGCAATCAGAAGTCAGGTGTCCTCAGACACTAGAGTACACACAGAGGGAAGAAAGGCTATGTTTGCAGGGAGTGTGGGTGAAGCTTCAGGTAGAAGTCAGGTCTCCGAGACCAGAGGACACACAGGAGAGAAGCCATACATTTGTTGGGAGTGTGGGTGACGACTCAGTTAGAAGTCAGTTCTCCGAGGCCAGAGGACACAAAGGGAGAAGCCCTGACTATGGGGGCTCTGGGTGACGGTTCAGTGTGAGTTCCAATCTCATCAGGATCCATAAGACAGACACAGGGGAGAAGCCTCATATTTTGGGGGAATGTGGGCAAACTTTCAGTCCGAAGTCCCATCTCATCCAACAAGAGATGAGACAGACAGGCAAGAAGCCCTATGTGTGTAGAGTGTGGGCGGATTCTCAGAAGGCAGGTGTCTTCACACAACAGAGGACACACACCGGGGAGAAAGGCTATGTTTGCAGGGAGTGTGGGTGAAGCTTCAGTCAGAAGTCAGGTCTCAGAGGCCAGAGGACACACAGGGGAGAAGCCCTGTCTGTGGGGTGTCTGGGTGACGGTTCCATGGGAGTTCCAATCTCATCAGAATCGAGAATACACACACAGGGGACAAGCCACATTTTGGGGGGAGTGTGGGCCAAGTTTCAGTCCGAAGTCCCATCTCCTCAAACAAGAGATGAGACATAAAGGCAAGAAGCCCTATGTGTGGAGAGTTGGGCGAAGTCTCAGAAGTCAGTTGTCCTCACACAACAGAGTCATCACAGAGGGGGAGAAATGCTCTGTATGCAGGGAATGTGGGTGAAGCTTCATTACAGTATACTAACACATATATATGGAATTTAGAAAGATGGTAACGATAACCCTATATGCAAAACAGAAAAAGAGACACAGAACTGCAGAACAGAATTTTGAACTCTGTGGGAGAAGGTGAGGGTGGGATGTTTCGAAAGAACAGCATATATATTATCTATGGTGAAATAGGTCACCAGCACAGGTTGGATGCATGAGTTAAGTGCTCGGGCCTGGTGGGCTGGGAAGACCGAGAGGAATCGGATGGAGAGGGAGGTGGGTTGGGGGATTGGGATGGGGAATATGTGTAACTCGGTGGCTGATTCATATTGATGTATGACAAAACCCACTGAAAAGAAAATAAATAAAATAAAATATCAAAAAAAAAAAAAGAAGTCAGTTCTCATTAGAGACCAGCGACAGTTAGGGGAGAAGGCCTGTAGGTGGAGCGTGTGGGTGAAGCTTCAGTTAAAAGTCAGGTCTCAGAGGCCAGAGGACACCAGGGGAGAAGCCCTGTCTGTGGGTTGTCTGGGTGATGGTTCAATGGGAGTTCCAGTCTCTTCAGAATCCAAAATACACACACAGGGACAAGCCCCATGTTTGTGAGGAGTGTTGGCAAAGTTTCAGTCAGAAGTTCCATCTCATCAAACAAGAGACGACACACACAGTGAGTAGGCCCTATGTTGTGGATAATGTGGGCGAAGTCTCAGAAGTCAGCTATCCTCACACATTAGAGTACACACGGTGGGGAGAAAGGCTATGATTGGAGGCATTGTGGGTGAAGCTTCAGTTAGACGTCAATTCTCATTAGACACCAGGGGACACACAGGGGTGAAACCCTGTCTGTGAGGGCCTGGGTGAAGCTTCAGTGTGAGTTCCAATCTCATCAGATTCCAGAGGACACCCGCATGAGAAAAGCCCCATGTTTGTGGGGAGTGTGGGCAGTGTTTAATTCAGAAGTCAGGTGATATCAAACACTGGAGACCACACATCGGGGAGAAACGCTTGTTTGCAGGGAGTGTGGGTGAATCTTCAGGGAGAAGTCAGGTGTCAGAGACCAGAGGACATGCAGGGTAGAATCCCTAAGTTTGTCGGGATTATGGGTGAAGATTCAGTTAGAAGTCAGTTCTCAGAGGCCAGAGGATGCAGGGGAGAAGCGCTGTCAGTGGGGAGTCTGGGTGACGGTTCAGTGTGAATTCCAAACTCCTTCGACTTCAGAAGACACACACAGGTAGAAGTCTCATGTTTGTGGGGAGTGTGGGCAAAGTTTCAGCCAGAAGTCCCCTCTCATCAGGCAAGACACACACAGGGGAGAAGCCCTATGTTTGTGGAGAGAGTGGGCGATGTTTCAGTCAGAAGCCAGGTGTCCTCACACAGCAGAGGACATACACCAGGGAGAAACCCAGTGTTTGTAGGGAGTGTGGGGGAAGCTTCAGTTAGAGGTCAGTTCTCTCATTAGAGACCAGAGGACACACAGGGGCGAAGCCCTGTTTGTGAGTGTTCTGGAAGAAGCTTCAGTGTGAAGTTCAGTCTCATCAGACTCCAGAAGACACACACAGGGGAGAAACCCCATTTCTGTGGGGTGTGGGGTCAACGGTTCATTGAGAAGTCCCATCTCATCAGACAACAGAAGACACACATAGGAGAGACGGCCAGTGTTTGTGGAGAGAGTGGACAAAGTTTCAGTCAGAATTTCCATCTCATCAAATAACAAAAGACACCATTAGGGGAAAAGCCCTACGTTTGTGGAGAATGTGGGTGAAGTCTCAGTCAGTAGTCAGGTGTCCTCAGACACTAGAGTACACACAGAGGGAAGAAAGGCTATGTTTGCAGGGAGTGTGGGTGAAGCTTCAGGTAGAAGTCAGGTCTCCGAGACCAGAGGACACACAGGGGAGAAGCCCTACCTTTACAGGGAGTGTGGGTTACGACTCAGTTAGAATACAGTTCTCAGAAGCCAGAGGACACACAGAGGAGAAGCCCTGTCTGTGGGTGGTATGGGTGCAGATTCAGTGTGAGTTCCTATGTCATCAGAATCCAGAAGACACACACAGGGGACAAGCCCCATGTTTGTGGGGAGTGTCGGCAAAGTTTCACCCTGACGTCCCATCTCATCAAACAAGAGATGAGACACACAGGGAAGACGCTCTATGTTTGTGGAGAGTGTGGGTGATGTCTCAGAAGTCGGGTGTCCTCACAAAGCAGTAACACAGAGAGGGGAGAAACCCTAAGTTTGCAGGGAGTGTTGGTGAAGCTTCAGTTTGAAAATAATTTCTCATTAGAGAGCAGCAACAGTCAGGGGAGAAGGCCTGTTTGTGGAGGGTGTGGGTGAAGCTTCATTGTGATTTTCAGTGCAATCAGATTCCAGAAGACACACACAGGATAGAAGCCCCAAGTTTGTGGGGAGCGTGTGCAAAATTTAAGTCAGAACTCCCATGTCACCAAAATAGAGACGACACACACAGGGAAGAAGCCCTATGTTTGTGGAGAGTGTGGGTGAAGTCTCAGACGTCAGAGGTCCTCACACACGAGAGTACACCAAGAGGGCAGAAACCCTATGTTTGCAGGGAGTGTGGGTGAAGCTTCAGGTAGAAGTCAGTCCTCATTAGAGACCAGCAACTGTGAGGGGAGAAGGCCTGTTTCTTCAGTGTGTGGGTGAAGGTTTAATGTGAATTTCAGTCTCATCAGACTCCAGAAGACACACACAGGGGAGAAGCCCCATGTTTCTGGAGAGTGTGGGCACCGTCGCAGGAGTCAGGTGTCCATACACAACAGAGTCTACACAGTGGGGGAGAAATGCTCTGTTTGCAGGAAGTGTGGATGAAACTTTAGTTGGAAACCAGTTCTAGAGACCAGAGGATGCACAGGGGAAAGCCCTGTTTGTGGGGGTTGTGGGTGAAGCTTCAGCGTGAGTTCCAATCTCATGAGACTCCAGAAGATACAAACAGGAGAGAAGCCCCATGTTTTTGGGGAGTGTGGGCAAAGTTTCAGTCCGAAGACACGTGTCTTCACACACCAGTGGACACACACCGGGGAGAAACCCTATGTTTGCAGGGAGTGTGGGTGAAGCTTCAGGTAGAAGTCAGGTGTCTTCACCAACCAGAGTATCCACACTGGGGAGAACCCTGTGTTTGCAGGGAGTGTGGGTGAAACTTCAAGTAGAAATCAGTTCTCCGAGACCAGAGGACTCACAGGGGAGAAGCCCACAAACCCCAGGAACAGGGCTTCAACCCTGTGTGTCCTCTTGTCTCTGAGATCTGACTTCGAACTTAAGCTTCACCCTAATTCCCTGCAAACATCGCCTTTCTTCCCTCTGTGTGTTCTCTAGTGTGTGAGGACACCTGACTTCGGTCTGAGACTCGCCCACAGTCTCCACAAATATCAGGCTTTTCCCCTAATTGTGTCTTTTCTTATTTGATGAGATGGAAATTTTGACTGAAACTTCGTCCACTCTCTCCACAAACACAAGGTTTCCCTGTCCAGAGGGTGTCTTCTCCTTCCATTGTCGTTCCCACAGGCACTAAGTGGAGAGTTCAGAGTCCACTGGAAAGGTGGCCGAGCAGAATCAGCACGAACAGGCCTCAGATGGAGTCCAGGCCCTGTGAATTCCTTCCTCACTAGAGGAGATTTTAATTCCCTATAGACACACATAGTTTACAAAACACTTCATATTCTAATGTGGACTCTATGTCCAATTATTTAGGATCCCGTCCAGCTTCACTTTTGTGCATGGAACTGCCTATTTGTTCCTCAGACCTGGTGTTGTGTCACCTGGGCTCAATTAGGTTCTGACCCAGTTAGGTTCTACCTGGTTATCCAGTTACCAGGGAGACTGATATCTGTCGGTATGTGCTAGATGAGAATGCTCATGGTATGGATGTCAAAGACCTGAAAATTCAGAGATTCTAGGCCCTGAAGGAGAAAAGCTATCTATGCATGTTGTTGTTGCTACTTGTTCAGTAGTGTTAGACTCTTTCTGACCCTATGGACTGTAGCTTGCCAGGCTTCTCTGTCTATGGAATTCTCCATGCAAAAACACTGAAGTGGGCAGCCATTCCCTTCTCCAGGGAATCTTCCTAACCCAGGGATTGAACCTGGGTCTCCTGCATTGCAAGCAGATTCTTTACTGTCTGAGTCAACAGGGAAGCCCTTATGTATGTTTACTAGACAGTGAATAAAACCCTCATTCACTTACTCTGCTTCATTCATACAAGTATTTAACACACAGCGGAACCCAGGGAAGAAGCTTGAAAAATGTTAGCTGTTTGTAAGTAGAATGACTTGTGGCTTATTGTCTTGGTATTTAAGTTGGTAAGTTGTTTCCAGTGATCTACTGACTTTGTTTTTCAAGAGTTGAGATATCAAATAGTTCATCTTTGAGGGAGTCTTTTGGGCCTAGAAAAGAGAACAGCAGTCTCAAAGGCCCCTTGCTGAATCATCTAACTTCGGAGAAAATAAAACATAATTTTAGTTCCATCCTGATGCTCCAGGCCAGTTGCATCTATCTGGGACTTATCACCCCCTGTCCGGAAACCTACCACCCCCTACACCAGCCCCGAATACTTATCACCCCCTGCCCAACTACAAGTGTCATCTCAACAAAAGAATACTCAAAATATCCCGCCTGATTGACGTTTCCCTTCTCGCTTCCACAAACCTCCCTGTAAGTATGAAGCCTCCCTGATCCCTTTGGGCGCTCAGCCTGGTCGTTAGGCCGACTGTCGCCCCTCCTTGCCTGAATAAATGTAACCTACTTCTGTTGAGGTCGTCTTTCCTTTTCTGCCTCGCCAGAACTATGCCTTACATTTTTGGTGCTGAAACCCGGGAGGGGGCGAGGCACTAGTCTCACTCTCTCTCACTCTACCTCCCCTCTCACTCTTTTCCCCTTTTCCCCGGAGTCTGGGAGTGCAAACATCCTCCGAGCTCACTTCTCTGCCAGGGCTCTTAAGTTCCCCTCGGGGACGCCTAGTGCCTTTGTGAGCGGTGCCAGCCTTGTGCTAAGGCTTTATTGATGATTTGCGTACCCCAAGGCCTCAGCTTTACCCCCTTTTCTCTCTCTCTCTGACGACCTCCAGAATAGTGACCTCTTGCCATTCTACCACTCTACATGCAACACTCCACTCAAGCTGGCCCCTAGATTAAGGTAGGATCCGATCCAGACGGAGTTCTACAGGCGCCCTAGAATTCAGTCCTCTCTGGGTCCCAGGGACCCCTGGCCCAGGGCCACTCTGTAGGCAACGGTGGGGGACGCTCCACCTCTACACAGAGCTCTCTTCTCATAACTCCTATTGCAACTGTAGGTGATGACTCGAGTTCCCAATAGGAGCCTCTGCTTTCCTTTCAATTATGGGGTCTGACCAATCTGTCCCAAAAGATTCCCCTCTGGCCTGTGTTCTCAAAAATCTCAAACCATTCTCATTCACTGAACTCAAAGCTAACCGCTTAAAGCAACTCTGTACACAGATTTGGCCTGTACCGATAAGACAATCAAGACCGCTGGCCTGAGGTCGACACATTTGACTTTAACATTCTCCAAAATCTCACTGACTTCCTTAAACAGAATGGCAAGTGGTCGGAGATCCCCTATGCCCAAGTCTTTTGGGCCCTTCGGAGCAGGCCCTCCCTATGCCAGGCCTGCTCCACCCACGAGGTCCTTCTATGCACCTTGCCTCCCAAGCAAAAGGGCTCTTCTTCCTCAACCAACAACAGACCGCAACCTTCTGCACCCCCAGAGTTTGACCCCGTGGACGAGCCCCCTCCCTACCCGCCACCACGCCTCCCCTCTCCTCCCCCTTCATCCAACTCACTTACTGGCACTGAAACCTCTCCTGACTCCCCCTCGGCCCGCTACCCCATCTCCCTGACTCACCCTCCCCGCTTCCTTCCCCACCTGCCACACGGTCACGTACCCAGCACATGTTTCCCCTGAGAGAGGTGGCAGGACCAGAGGGCCCCACCCGAGTCCATGTGCCATTTTCATTGTCAGATATGAGCCAGATAGAAGAAGAGTTAGGATCATTTTCTGAAAATCCTACCAGATACAGGAAAGAATTCCTGAGACTCTCCCAGGCCTATAACCTCACATGGAGTGATGTATATTATATCCTAAATGCCACTCTCACCCCAGATGAAAAAGACCCTATCTGGCAAGCGGCAAAAGCCCATGCTGATCATTTACATAACCAAGACCAGGACAGCCCAGTTGCTGAAGAGGCGGTGCCTCAGTTAGATCCCCACTGGTCTTACCAGCCCGGTGATCCAGGTATCAGGAGACTCAATCATATGATCACCTGCATTCTAGAAGGAATGCATAAAAATACTCATATCCATGTCAATTATGATAGAGTCACGGAAGTCACCCAAGGGGCAGACGAAAATCCAGCCTTATTCTTGGCATGCCTCACAGAGGCAGTCCAAAAGTATACCAACCTAGATATCACTACGCCTGCTGGGTTACTGTACCTTCATGTTCAGTTCATCAGCCAATCTGCCCCTGACATCAGACACAAGCCTCGTCAACTGGAAAAGGGCCCTGAGAGCCCCCAGAGAGACCTTCTAGAAGTAGCTTTCAAGGTGTTCAATAATAGAGAGGAGGAGGCTAAGAGAGAAAAAGAACGAGAGAGAAAAGCTAAATATGCTCTTTTGGCAGCAGCAATTAAAGAAAGAGATCAGCCTGGCCCACGTCATCCCAGAACGGGGCTTAAGACTCCCCCGGACCCTGCTTCCGATGCAACCAGTCAGGACGCTGGGCAAAGACATGCCCAAACCCGCGGCCCCCCACAGAAGCATGCCCAACCTGTGGCCAATGGGGACACTGGAAGACGGACTGTCCCGGGGGTGCCCTGGCACCCCTGGGGAGGTCCCCACCTCCCAGACCTGGAGAGTGGAATGTCCACAGGGACGCCCTGGCGCATCTGAGGAGATCCCCACTTCTCCCCGGAACCCCAGCCCAACTCTACAAGAATTGTTCCAATGGTGGGGCCCGAGTTCCAGCCCCCTGGCCCGTGTCCTGAACACGAGCTTGGAACTTCGGGTAGACGGGGTAGTGGCCGAAAAAAAAAAAAAACGTCTTTTATAATAGACACTGGAGCCACTTTCTCTCTCTTAACTTCCTACTCTGGCCCAACTCAAGACTCAGAAATCACAACCAAGGGGGTCTCTGGAGTTCCCCTAAGGCCAAAAATCCGGCCCTCCATTACTCTGTCAATTTGGAAAATCAACCTTTATACACTCAGTCCTCATAATGCCTCAGTGCCCAATGGCACTTCTAGGGAGAGATTTGTTATCCAAATTGGGGGTCTTTATTACCATACCCCCCCTCGATACAGTCTCTAGATTCTGCATGCAAATGGCACCTGGACAGTCCCTATCCCTCACCCCTGACCTTCCCTTGGATCTACCTGCCTTAGACCCCCAAGTCTGGGGCACTGATCACCCATCAATCGCCAAACATCATCTCCCAGTCCATATTATCCTAAAAGACCCCTCGATTATAATCACCCAACAACAGTATTCTCTCACCCCAGAGGCCTACAAGGACTTAAGCCTATCATAGACCGTCTTCTTCAAGCCTCTATCCTAATTCCTACCCATTCACCACACAACACCCCTATTCTGGCAGTAAGAAAGGGAACAAACTCTTGGAGACTGGTCCAGGACCTGAGAAAAATCAATGACGCTATTATGGCAACATTGCCAGTAGTCCCTAACCCTTACACCCTTCTTTCTACCATACCCCCGACTGCAACCCACTTCACAGTATTAGATCTCAAAGACGCTTTCTTCACCATCCCCCTCCACCCCCTTTCCTAACCTCTTTTCACCTTCACCTGGCAAGACCCTGAGACTCACGTTTCCCAACAGCTAACATGGACAGTTCTCCCCCAGGGGTTTAGAGACCGTCCCCACTTTTTTGGACAGGCTTTACAAAAGGACCTACAGACTCTCAACCTAGCCCCGAGTCATATCCTCCAATACGTAGATGACCTCCTCCTTTGTAGCTCAACCCGAAAACTCTGCCTCCAATGTACTGCCAAACTCCTTGGCGCCCTGGGATCCTGGGCTTATCGCGTATCCCAATCTAAGGCCCAAATAGTCCAGACAAAAGTCACCTACCTGGGACTATCCATATCCCATCCACAAAGAACTATTCCCCCAGATAAAATCCAGGCCTTAATTAACTGTCCACTTCCAAAAACAAAAAGAGAACTCCTGTCTATCCTCGGCCTACTAAATTTTTTCCGTATCTGGATCCCCAACTTCTCCCTCATTGCAAAGCTGCTCTATGAGGCAACTAAAGGATGTCTGGATGAGCCCCTCTTTAATCCTTCCTCGCTGGCCAATCCTCTTCGCCAACTCACCCAGAGACTCCTCCGAGTGCCAACTCTCCACCTGCCAGATCACACCAGACCATTCTTTCTCTTTGCACATTTCAACCAAGGACAGGCCCTGGGGCTTCTATGTCAGCGGGCTGGAGACACCTGGGTTCCCATAGCCTATCTATCAAAACAGCTGGACACGATGACCAAGGGGTGGCCTCCCTGCATACCAAGGCAGGGTATGGCTGCTATCGTAGCCCTCGTACCCGAAGCAAATAAACTCTCTAGACATGCCCCTTTAACAGTCTGTTCTCCACACACCTTCCGAGACTTGCTGTCACATCGGGCTTTCCTCTCCCTTCGCCCTTCCAGGGTACAGGTCCTACGTGCCTTTTTCCTCGACCCTCAGCTCTCATTCTCCCCCTGCTCTCCCCTTAACCCCGCCAGCTTATTACCCATGTCCTCTACAACAGACTCCCTCTTACATAGCTGCAGCCTAACAGTAGATCTTACCCAAAACCCCTTCCAACATGTAACAGATCAGCCCATCCTAGACCCAGACACCCCACACTGGTTCGTTGATGGCAGCTCTCAAAAATCCCCGCCGTTTGCAGCAGAATATGCCATCATCCAGGAAGACTTTTGTCACAATCATAAAACCCAGGCAATTATAGCTTCACCACTGCCTCCTCACACCACCTGCCAACAGGCAGAACTGATAGCTCTCAGCAGAGCTTTAACTCTGGCTAAAAATCTAAGGGTTAGCATCCACACCGACTCCAAATATGCCTATAACATACTTCACTCAAACACCCTAATATGGAGAGAAACAGGTTTCCTAACCCAAAAGGGATCCCCTATTATTAATTCAGACCTGATCCACAAACTTCTAGAGGCAGCACTCTTACCAAAGAAAGTCGCAGTCCTCCACTGTAGGGGACATCAAAAGGGAAGTCTCATATCAGCCTACAACAATGCTGCAGACCAGAAGGCAAAAGAGATAGCACTGTCCCATCCTTCCCTCCAGTCCCGTCATCTTATCTTTGACTCCACCCGACCCTCCCACTACCAGAAAAATCCTCTCTTATCTACACTCACTTTTTCATCCCTCATCCAAGACACTCCAACAGTTCCTCCATAACCACTTCCCCATATCCAATGCTGACCAACAATATTTAGATAACCTTACCCACTCCTGTCAAATATGTCAACGTACTAACCCCAATTCCAACCTTAAACTGACATCCTTTCCAACCCATCAAATGCGAGGCAGCCTCACAGCACAAGATTGGCAGATAGAATTTATTCATATGCCCTGGGTCCAGAGAGTCAGATACATACTAGTCCTTGTGGACACCTTTTCGGGATGGGTAGAAGCATTTCCCACTACAAACAAAAGAGCCCACACAGTGGCCCAAATCCTCCTAACAGAAATTATCCCCAGGTTTGGGCTGCCTTCATCCCTACAGTCTGATAATGGCCCAGAATTTACATCCAAGGTCACCCAACAACTTGTCCAATTCTTACAGATACCCTGGAAATTTCACATTCCATACCGTCCCCAGTCCTCAGGAAAGGTAGAAAGGATGAATAGAATAATCAAAGAAACCCTTACTAAACTAACCCTCGAGGTACATCTAGATTGGACTAAATTTTTACCAATTGTTCTCCTCAGAATACGGGCTTTGCCCAGAAAGCCCCTGGGGTTGAGCCCCTTTGAGGTGATGTATGGAAGGCCCATGCTCCCTCCTGGACTCCCCCCTGAACCTCCTCCCATACCAAGCTTCCTACACTCCCCTCTGCTGGCACAATTCCACAATACCCTCTGGAGATACGTCAACCACAATCTGCCTGCCCCTGACCCCCAAGCCTCCCTGCCTCCTTTACAAATTGGGGACATTGTCTATCTGTCTGATAATCCCCAGGGTGACCTAATCCCAAAGTGGCAGGGACCATTCAAAGTCATCCTCCTTACCCCAACTGCAGCTAAACTCGAAAAGGTCAACTCCTGGGTACACCTCTCTCGTCTAAAACAGGACACCTCCAATCCTGTGCTGCCCTCCTTAAATGACGCCTATCAGGTCTCCCTCACACGACCAACCTCCTTAAATTCACCCGGTGACAACCCCTGTCAACCATCGGAGAGGACACTGAATGACCTGGACTCTCTTCAACCTACAACTGTTCCTGATCCAACTGCTACAAGACCTCTGGATCAGCGCCCCAACAGGAACCTCCTTCAAAGACCTGACTACACTGGTGTCTCAACTGTGGCTCCAGGGAACCTTCTACAACCTGACTCCAGACGAAATCGATTTCTTTACTCTCATTCTCTACATCATTCTACATCCTAATGAGCACTGTTCCTCCTCAGATTCAAACAACCACCAACTTGGGGCCTTCTGCCCCTCAACCTGACTAGCCTCTCCCTATCTCTCTAACCATAACTGTACTCCTAATCTTAATCCTTGCTATAGGCCTAGTAACTGTCTCCCCTCAAGACTGGCTACCTATCCTCCATCTTTCCGTGGTTATCGCCTACGTTGCTAGATGTGTTCTACTCCTAGGGTGCTATTTCCTCTGTACTGCCTAAATAACAGCCCCATGACTCCTCTGCCCCTTATCCTTGCTGCACTCCCCAGCCTTCTGGCTACTCCCTGCCCCTGCTCAGACATTTATTCCTACGTACATTCCTCATGTTATAATACAGCTCCAAAACCATGCACCATGAACCTCGGGGGCGGGAAGTCCAAATCCCTACTCACTGTCAAAGTACAAAAGTGAGGGAGTTTCGCGAATACCTGCCATAAGCCAAATGGAAAAAAAACATATGTTTTTATCCCATTACCCACTGGGGGTACTCAGACGGCGGTGGGGTACTAGATCAAAATCGGGAAAAGAAACAAGAACAAGTTATAAAAAACATAATTTCCCGGTTACAGGCGACCCCTGAGCCTTACAAAGGCCTAGACCTCCTTTCCCAATTACGGCCTCTCCTAAAACCTCCCTCTGGCAACCAACACCTTTACCCGCCTTCTCAACTCTTCCTTCCAATTCTTCCAGTACACACAACACACATCCCAGTGTTGGATATGCATGTCACTGTCTCTCTCACCACACATAGCAATTCCCTTACCCTCAACCTGGCTGTCACAGGGCAACTATACCTCCCCTTCCCAACAGAAAACTACACAACTCATTGGGCCAGTCTCTGACAATGTCCTACTCTCAAACCTAGCCTGTATTAACTACTCTAGTCCCAATTACACTGGTCTTACAAACCCGGCTCCCACCTTCTGTTCCACTTGTGTTCTCTGGAACAGCACAAATAATTGCACCAATCCAGGAATCTTCATTCTCTGTGGGACCTATGCATATTCATGCCTCCCCTTAGACCCCCCTGGACTCTGCATCTTGGTCTTCCTGACCGCAGGCCTAACATTCCTCAAAAAAGAAGAGATAGAGCAAATAGTTTACCCCCAAGGGGAAATTTCCCACAGAAAAAGACGAGCTGTCATAGCCCCCCTTCTGATTGAGACTGGCATAGCAGCAGCCCTAGGCACCGGGATTAGAGGCATCTCGACCTCTGCCCATTTCTATTACCAACTGTCCCAAGAACTTAACGAAGACATGGAGCAGGTAGTAGAGTCCTTCGTTTCAATCCAAAGACTAACTCATTAGCTTCTGTGGCTCTACAAAATAGGTGAGCCCTGGACCCTCTCACTGCAGAAAAGGGAGGGACCTGCCTTTTCCTAGGAGAAGACTGCTGCTATTTTGTTAATGAAACGGGCATAATCCAGGGCCGAGTCAAAGAACTTAGAGACAGAATTGAATGCCGCAGAAAAGAGTTACAAAACCTTTACATTCCCCAAAATCTGTTCCAACAGATACTCCCTTGGTTGCTCCCTTTCCTGGGATCATTGGTACTTATCATTCTATTCCTCTTATTTAGACCCTGTCTCTTTAATCTCTTTCAAAGGTTTCTCCAAGAACGGATTCGGGCCATCGCTTGAGATCAGGTCAAGACCATTCTTCTCGAGAGCCTCACCTCAAGCTCAGAAAAAAGAGACTGTGGGCCCTAGGACGATCCTCCATTCCATACCCAAAACTCTCGCCCCTATCCAGCAGGAAGTAGCCAGAGAGATACAACGCCCTTTTTCCCTTTTTTTTTTTTTTTAATGATTTCAGGGTCTAGAATGAAGGAGTCTTTGGGGCCTAGAAAAGAGAACAGCAGTCTCAAAGGCCCCTTGCTGAATCATCTAACTTCGGAGAAAACAAAACATAATTTTAGTTCCGTCCTGATGCTCCAGGCCAGTTGCATCTATCTGGGACTTATCACCCCCTGTCCGGAAACCTACCACCCCCTACACCCACCCCGAAGACTTATCACCCCCTGCCCAACTGCAAGTGTCATCTCAACAAAAGAATACTCAAAATATCCCACCTGATTGACGTTTCCCTTATCGCTTCCACAAACCTCCTTATAAGTATGAAGCCTCCCTGATCCCTTTGGGCGCTCAGCCTGGTCGTTAGGCCAACTGTCGCCCCTCCTTGCCTGAATAAAGGTAACCTACTTCTGTTGAGGTCGTCTTTCCTTTTCTGCCTCGACGGAACTATGCCTTACAATCTTTCTCAAGAGCTTACTAAGCAGACTCAGTTGCCATATATTCCAGTTGCCATATATCTAGATTGTCATTTCATGGTGTGATCTCTCTCTTGACACACTGTACAACTACATTAACCTGCTACTTGACTCTGGAGCCTAGGAGTTACCTGGCAACCAAAGAATATTTTGTAGAAAAACATGACAGCTTTCCTTCATGGTGTTGTTAGGTACTTAGAATAGGACAGAGGAGTCCAAGATGGCAGTGGCTAAAAGAGCGACAAAGAAAGGGGAAACCCCCACAGAAAGGGAACAGAGGAAAAAATCCGTGGGCCAGGGTGAGAACCTCAGGTGAAATAAACACACCAGCTTCCTGACTAGCCCTAATGCGCAAGGGGCAGGCTCATGGAGGAGGAGATAAAACATAAACAGTGGGATCCAAGATGGGTTGCGGCCTCTTCTTGGGGGTCAGCCCACCCTCATGCCTCTAGGGTATACTATCCTTAATAAAACTCTGAGCTGTAACCAAGCTGTTACACTGGTCCGTCATTGCAAATTTTTGTTGCTGCGAGACAGAATGGAGCAAATTACACACTCTCCCAACAGTGTGTTCTCTGAGATTACAGAGACCCTGGAAAGTCTAAATACCTCAGCTTACCTCTTAAAACCCTTACAAATCTGATACCATCCTATATTTCCAGCTTCTTTACCTAATTTTTCCCTGTATGAACTTGGGCTAAATAAATCCAGACTATATAATGATCTCTGAATCTCAGAGTTAATCTAGAAAATTTACTTACTACAAACATTTTACTGACCCTTGTGCTGTACCTTTCTTCATGCTAGTTCAATTTCCAAAAGTTAATTTCTTCCATATGCTACTCACATTTTAAAGTTGTCATAGATAGGTTTTCAGAAATGTGTCTTCCCAAATGTCCTTTCTTGCCACCTGCCACCTGTCACAATCCACCACCCACCATCCATCCTCTCCATCCTACTAGGGCTGCAAAAGAAAGGGGTATAGGTGCCCTGTTTTTACATTGTGTTTTCATTCCTACTCTCAGCTGAGTGAATCATGTTGGGTACATAGCTAATCAAGCCGGACCAATCAGAATCTTCTCCTGGGAATCTAGAATTAACATAGAGTCAATTCAACATAGAAAGTTATGTAAAACTCATCTAGAGTCTCTTCTTGAACCAGTCCCTTATCAACCCAAAGTCATGCACAAGACAAAATAATGGAGTATCAGAAAACAAAGAAAGCTGGTTGGCCAAACAGAAGAGAGCGTGCTTATGAAATTATGTGCAGAAGAAGAATTATGCAGCTACCAAAAGAAAAAGCAACCTTGGCAGCTCCCCAGGTTACAGAGCCATTCCCAGCTGTATCTTATTTATGTGAGAGCTCCATTTCCTAAAAATAAACCTTCCTTTCAGTTGGAATTAATTTGAAAGACTTTCCATCCCTTACAACCACCGAGATTTGCCTTTTAAAAAATAGCTCTACTTAGGTCTGATCCCCTTGTTGCTTTTCTTCTCAAACTGAGGTGCGGGGGTGAGGTAGTGGTATGCTGACCAAACCTTGGCCAGGTAAGATAAGATAAGCAAGGCAATTTCTCTGGAGCATTTATTTTCCTGGCAGATTTTTGAGGAAACTTTAATTAATGGAAAGATTATTATTACATTGTTGAATGAAAAAATTGCATTAAACTTAAATAAAATCAACCAGTTTAAAAAAAAAATACCTCCACTTAGATGACAACACTTCTATGGTTGTTCTTCAGTCTCTACATCATATCCAACTCTTTGCAACCACGTTGACTACAGCATGCCAGGTTTCTCTGTCCTTCACTGGCCCTCAGGATTTGCCCAAACTCGTCCACTGAGCCAGTGATGGTATTCAACCATCACTTCTGCCACCCTCTTCTGCTGAGCTCTACCTTTCCCAGCATCTGAGTCTTTTAATGAGTTAGCTCTTTACATCAGGTGGCCAAAGTATTGGAGCTTCAACTTTAGCTTCAGGATCAGTCCTTCCAGTGAAAATTCAGGGTTGATTTAGGATTGACTGGTTTGATCTCCTTGCTGTCCAATGGACTCTTAAGAGTCTTCCCCAGCACCACAATTTGAAAGCATCTGTTCTTCAGGATTCAGCTCTCTTTATGGTACCCTCTTCTATGGTACTTTGAATTGTCCCAACTGAAACAATTCTTGCCTTGCTATGTTACCTTGTCATGAGCTGTCTGATTTTCTTTTCTTACTGTCTCCTAGTCTCTGCACATACACCCGTCTAAGCTTAACCCCAACTCTAAGCCCTGGATAGATCATGTAATATTATCTGGGGAAACCAGAGAAGGCCTAGTTCAATTGCCCAGTACTACTAGAATTCAGCTTGTTTCTGTCACCAAACTCCCATCTTTGTCTTTCGCTTGATAATTTGGTATATGACACCTTTCTAAATTGATCCTAACTAGTTGTCTTCTGAGAGTCCAGTTCTAAGGTAGAGGTTGTGCCAGACCTCTCTAACCTCAGTAACCTCTTGGTACTGGCAGTGGTGCTGAAGAAGTGATTTTGGCATATGGTATTATCTTTTACCACAATCTGATAGGGAAGCGGAGTGGCTTGCTTCTAGTGGGTAGAGTCCAGAGATGCTGATAAACATCCTACAATGCACAGGACTGTTGCCCACAACAAAGAATCATCCAGCCTAAAATGTGAATGATGTGAATGTTGAGAGTACTGGGTAAATGACCTTGAGCCAGTAATTTAGCAACTGTTTGCTTTAGAATTTCCCTCTTTAAGAAAACAGATCTATTGCTTGTAGGGTTATCACAGTACCTAACACAATGCCTTTAGTACTTTCTCATGATTATGTCTGTATAATACAAAAAATCTTGTTAAATAATTATACCGTTATCTAACTATTCCTTCCTTATTTCATCTATACTTTGGGTTTGAAAAAGGTTTTGGCAGTGATGAATTCCATGTTTATTCATCAAATCTCTTAAGATTCTGGTCTTTGATCACATTTGTCTTGATTTTTTAATAAAATTTCTCAATGAAACTTTTTATAGTGGTAAAATACAATAGCATAACATTTAAACTTAATCATCTTTGTTGTTGTTCTGTCTCTCAGTCGTGTCTGACTCTTTGCGACCCCATGGACTGCAGCATGCCAGGCTTCCGTATCTGTCACTCTCTCCCAGAGTTTGCTCATACTCATTTCCATTGAGTCGGTGATGACATCCAACCAACTTGTCCTCTATCATCCCTTTTTCCTCCTGCCTTCAATCTTCCTGAGCATTAGGGTCTTTTCTAATGAGCTGGCTATTTGCATCAGGTGGCCATCCTAACCATTTGAATCATCTTAACCAGTTTTAAGTGTCCAGTTCTCTGGTATTAAACACATTCTTATTGTTGTGCCACCGTCACCATCATACCTGTCCAGAACTCTTCGTCTATCAAAACTGAAACACTGTACCCATTAAACAATAACTTCTCATTTCCTCCTCCCTCCTACTCCTGGCAGTCACCATTCTACTTTCTGTCTCTACATACTTGACAAATCTAGGCACTTGTATCAGTGGAATAGTACACAGTATTTGTCTTTTTTTTTTTTTTAGTACTTGTCTTTTGATGAATGAGTTATTGTACTTAGCATAATACTGTTAAGGTTCAGCCATCTTGTAGCCTGTGCTAGAATTACATTCCTTTTTAAGACTGAATAACATTTTATTTTAGGTACACATTTTTTGCTTATACTTTCATCTGTCAATAGACAGTTGGATTGCTTCTAGATTTTAGCTTGTTGTGAATAACACTGCTATGAATACAGTTATACAAATATCTCTTTAAGATCATTCTTTCAATTCATTTGGGTACACACCCAGAAGTAGAATTGCTGGATCATTGGTAATTCTAATTTTAATCTTATAAAGTACTGCCATTTTGTTTTCCATAGTGGTGTACCATCTTATTAATACATTCCCACCAACAGTGCGCAAGTGTTCCAATTTCTCTACACTCTCATCAACACTTATTATTTTCCATCTTAACGTGTGTGAAGTGTGAAATTTTGATTTGCATTTAGGTAATGACTCATTGAAAAAGACCCTGATGCTGGGGAAGATTGAAGGCAGGATGAGAAGGGGACAACAGAGGATGAGATGGTTGGACTCAATAATCTATTGAGTCCAATTGACTGAATAGACACAAGTGTGAGCAAACTCTTGGAGATCATAACAGACAAGGAAGCCTGACATGCTGCAGACCATGGGGTTGAAAACAGTCAGACACGACTTAACAAATGAACAACAACTGTTAATGATGTTGGGCATCTTTTTGTGAGCTTGTTTGTTATTTGTATATCTTCCTGGGAAAAAGGTCTATTTAAGTCCCTTTGTCTACTTATGAATTTTTGTTTGTTTTTTCTTCTTGAGTATTAGGAATTCTCTACATACTCTTTATAATAATCCCTTATCATACATATACATATATATATATATATATATATATGTATATATATATAATTTGCACATAATTTCTCCTATTCTGTGGATTCTCTTTTAGTCTGTTAGTAGTGTCTTATAACGCACCAAAGTTTTCATTCTGATAAAGCTCAATTTGTCTATTTTATCTTTTATTGTCTGTGACTTTACAGGCAATACTCAACAAATCATCCCCAAATCCAGTGTCATGAAGCTTTTATTCACATGTGTTTTTCTGAACTTTGTGGTTTGTATCTTGGGACAAAATTTTGTAGCCTAAATATGTCCTGTGTAAAACATACATAGATGAATTGCTCATCTGCACAACCCAAAGGTAAGTAGCTACTGTGTCAGTACTTTTGCACATATGTGTACCCAAGTACTTGTGCATGTATGTTAGGGTATCACTTGCTGAAAGAAATAGGAAAAGCGTTTAACACTAGTACAGAAAAATATGGACATATTAGAGTGTGTAGGCTAATGGCTAAACAAACAAACCCCCAAATTTTCTAGCTGTTCAAGCAAAAAAAGAAGTTTATTTCTTTTTTTTTTTTTAATTAATTAATTAATTTTTTTTTCAGTGGGTTTTGTCATACACTGATATGAATCAGCCACAGAGTTACACGTATTCCCCATCCCGATCCCCCCTCCCACCTCCCTCTCCACCCGATTCCTCTGGGTCTTCCCAATGCACCAGGCCCGAGCACTTGACTCATGCATCCCACCTGGGCTGGTGATCTGTTTCAAAAATATGGAACGCTTCACGAATTTGCGTGTCATCCTTGCGCAGGGGCCATGCTAATCTTCTCTGTATGGTTCCAATTTTAGCATATGTGCTGCCGAAGAGAGCACAGAAGTTTATTTCTTACTTGTGTAATATCCAAAGCTAAATTGATTGTTAATGGCAGGCTTTCCTCAAAGTGATGATCCAAGGACCCACAATTTTTCCTCCTTGCGTCAGCTTT
Source organism: Muntiacus reevesi (assembly GCA_020226045.1). Lineage (NCBI taxonomy): Eukaryota > Metazoa > Chordata > Mammalia > Artiodactyla > Cervidae > Muntiacus > Muntiacus reevesi. Next base: position 26,891 of record JAGTXV010000282.1, read on the forward strand.
CATAGGCTGCATGTTCATTTGCATCAAGCTTGGGAAAAGGGGCAGAGAGTGAAGAAGCCACACGGGTTTCACCTTAGTTTAGAAGTGACATAATTTCTATTCCCAAGTTTTTGGCAATATCTAGTCACTGGGCCCTTCCTAGATGCAAAGTAGCCAGGAACTGAGGTCCTTAAGAGCATAACTGTTGTCCAATGATTGCTCTGTCTTTGGGATCCAATATGATAGCCACCAGACACATGTGGGTATTGGATGCTGGGAATGTGGTTCATCCAAACTGAAATGTGCTATAAGCATAAGGTGCATACCAGGTTTTGATGACTTGAGCATGAATGAAAGGGTATAAATATCTCATTGATAACTTTTAGTGGTTACATGTTAAAATGGCAAGATTGTGAATTTGTGAATAACTGGGCTAAATAAACCATGTTGTTAGAATTAATTTCACCTGTTTCTTTTTACTTTTTTACCAAGGCTACTAGAAAATTTTAAATTACATATGTGGATTGTGTTCTATTGGGTTGGCCCAAAATTCATTTGGGTTTTTTCCCATAATACTTAAGACCCAAATGAACTTTTTGGCCATTCCAATATTTCTATTGGATAGTCCTGCAATGGAAACCAGCCTTCTCTGTTACACAGATTATCTCACAGGCTTGAGATAGGGAGTGTATCTGAGCCATTCACAGAATCCAAAGAAGGGGACTTGAAAGTTCTCTTGAATCAAGATATGTGCTCTCTCTCTTTCTCTCTTTCTTTTTCTCTCTCTGGAGCCACATGCTCACTGGTGTCTCTCTCAATACCTACTGACTTGACTCTTCCCTTTCTGTCTGTCTCTTTCATCCCTATTGCAATCAGCTGGGGTCAGGAGGATGAGGTCAAATGGCTTGCTGCCCATTCACCAGAAGCAATGGAAACAGGTTCTCAGGAAAAGGGCATGAGTAGGTCAGGCAGACTGATTGACATGTTTGCTCAGCATGTAAATATGTAGAGACTACACAGGCTTGGCAGCTGTCAACATTCCCCACTTTTTATATTTAAAAGACTATGTTTACTCCGAGGCTTTTTGTAAGAACTCGTTGTTGAATAGATTATAAATTTAATCTGAGAGTATGCTATTTAACTCAAGTCATCTCTAATGAGAAAATGTAACTAATTTTTATTTCTGGGGTTTGCACCAGTGCCCAGAAATAGTCAACCTCATGGACAAAGCTTAAATTTCCAACAGTGTACTTTGGGCTCAATATACATTCACAGAAT